>OX493408.1:10000000-10011798 GCA_950371165.1 Lacanobia oleracea | reverse complement strand
TTTTACTTGTATATTAATCACTCGTAGGATTTCAAGTCACAATTTTATAGAAATCACATGAAAAATTAAATACAAGCATTTTACTTATACCAAACCCCAGCGGTAAAATGTTAATTATACGAATGATAATCCCTAGTGAATATTCATAAATTAGTACCCGCGTCATCCCATACCAGTTAACACGATCATGTTTGTTCTACTCTTGTTTATTTTCGCACGTTTTATTTTTTACATTACGTTTGCTTATTAACTTTTATAGAAACCTTTTAATTTTTTTTAAATTATGAATATGTTATAATCTATGACAGTGACGAAAATAGGCAGGTTCCACCATCAATAAATTGCAAATCTATTTAGTCAGTTAGAGTATTGAAAAATAATAGACAAGTATTTTTCTAAATACCTGTTATTTTTATTGTTTCTGTAAATCAATGAAATTTGACAAAGATAAAACGCATCTGAACTCGAGAGTAGGGACTCGTGACGTCAGAACGCACTAAAAATTATACCAAGGCATGACGTATTGAGAATTTGAAAAGCGTCGTATCTTCGTCAATTTTGTTTTACGAAAAAAAAAAAAAAAACGTGTCAGATATTTTTTGGAAATCTCTCTAACGGACCAATTAGATTTTTTTAGTTCACTACCCTATTATACGGGTTCCCTACGTGTATTCGAAAGTTGTTAATTCGATTTTTATTATATCGAACACGGTATGTCGATAATTCAGTTGTACGATGTTTTATTAAATCGATGCTTTATTATTGCGATGTAACGTTTGTGCGAAACACCCTACAGCTATTGCTTATTAGTTCGACGGTATGTCGGTTCGAAACGCCTACTGTTTTCCGTGACATTTTATTAATAATCTTATATTGCATTATAGACGTAAAGGAAATACATTATAAATACCATACATATCTTCACGTCTTTTTTCCTAAAATGAGGCAGACAGGTAACTAATTCAACACGTTTAGCTGTGGCATGGGCCAAAGATAACGTAGACAATATCAGTGACCAGTTGCTAGCCAATCGCCTGATACCTTCAAAAGCCAAAACCGTCATTACGGTTTTGGCTTTACGTAATGCAAAATAAGATTATTAATAAAATGTCACGGAAAACAGTAGGCGTTTCGAACCGACATACTGTCGAACTAATGAGCAATCGCTGTAGGGTGTTTCGCACAAACGTTACATCGCACTAATAAAGCATCGATGTAATAAAACATCGTACAACTGAATTATCGACATACCGTGTTCGATATAATAAAAATCGAATTAACAACTTTCGATTACACGTAGGGAACCCTATTATACAGCCGATGATTTTTAACGAGAATACAACATAAGCTTGACCAACAAAATTCTTGCAGATGTTGGCCTCGGACGTTGGCCCTCTGTGTACCTCAATACCCAAAAAGTCACGAACTCATAGAATAACTTGGGTAGGCCTTCAGGAGAACGTAAAATTTATTAAAATACCGCCACTAACACGCTATGTATATGTCACCGAAAAATGGCAAACTTCGTAAGATAAATCTTTATTAGATTATAATTTCTCGATACATGATGAAAAAATCGCTTTGCATATTTCACCGGAAAATTGCAAACGCCGTAAGATTGTAATGTATCGCTAAGACACGCACATATTGGAAACTATTGAATTTGGATGGAATTTACTGAATAAGAAAAGATTCTTACGTAATATATCGAGAAATAATAATCAAAAAAAAAATATCTTCAGGAGAGATCTTACGGAGTTTGCCATTTCCCGGTAACATAAATTACAATTAATTCCACCCAATATTAATACTTTCCAATATATCCGTTTCTTATTCAGAAATAATAGTTTACAATTTCACGCGATATTTTACAATCTTACGGCGTTTGCTATTTTCCGGTGACATATTCATTCTTGGCTTTTTCATTATTTTTTTCTAAAAGATGATACAGTTAAAAAAAAAATATACTCGTATTACTTTTTCTCGCCATGATGAGATATTTTCCCATTGAAAAATTTTCACTCCCATACCCTCAAAACTTTATCACAATATATCGAAATTACCCACACATTCACCACAAAAACAATACCTTTATATTTTATATTAAGACAGCACAACTAGCGGTAGTTAGCTACAAGAGTTTAGCTTACCTAAATGGCCTTGGGAACATTGTTTCAGACGTAAAATCCCTAGGCAAAGAAGGGGAAAGCGAATAGACTAAACACTGAGTCCAATATTGGTACTAGAAAAAGGTCTAGCTAATGATACAACCGTAATGTTATACTACGGTTGTATCAGCATTAAAGGTCACGACGTCACAAGAACTATACTTAATCCCGTAACAAGGATTTTCAACAACCAGGGTTGTGGAATTTGTTCGAAACAGTCACCGCGGCCTTGAAACGCAAAGGGCATTTGAAGGAACAAGGATGAGTTTTATTCAGTAAGAGTCACAAATAAAAAGCTAGATCACCAGGAAGTAACATTTGCTTAACTTATTTTAGAAAAAAAATAAAGATCCCTACAAAAATTGCAATACTAAACAGGAACCTATAAAATGTTTGTAAGAACCCAATTCTTATCGTTTCAGGCATCTCTAAAATCAATGAAGAGAAAATCGTTCGGGACTTTGTTTGCGATAAACGGTCTGCTTCGTAATAGGCCCAATTTTCAGGGCTTTGTTCCCTTCCTCTTTGCTTTTAATAAGTTTATCTAGATACTGTTTTGTTATTCAAATATTGACAAGGAAACGAACATTATCTATCAATATTTTATACTTGTCTATAGGTATTTTCGTAGATGTTATGTATAATAATAATAATAATAATGTTTTATTGTCAGGCAACTAAGACCCATACAAAAAATACACAATATAATATTACATAAAAATAAACTAATACACATAAAAATCACAAAAATTAAAACTTAATACTTATATTCTACAACAGACAGGGTTGTTATAATGAGATGCCCCATTATTGTACTCTCACCAAGCCTGTCAGCTATCACCTTCAAAAGGCTGTTGCCACTGCCACGCAATCTGGCGAGCAGAGACGCACTTTTCTTCCTCACTATAGCTGAGAAGCTGTCGACTCGGGCTTTTGCGAACATCTCTGATGCACTGCAGTAACGCGGCAGCCGCATCAGCGTCCTGAAGGCGTTATTATATTGGACGCGCAGCGCATTGACGGCACGTTTGGTACAGCTGATCCATAAGGCGCTCGAGTACAGAGATGTGCAGTATGCTTTAAATAGCGTGTGTTTGACCGCGTCTGTACATCGAGCGAACCTACGGGCCAACATGTTCGCCCATACTGCCAATGCCCTGCGTTCCCGTTCAACATCAGCATCATCTCTAAGGTTGTCAGCAATTAAATGTCCCAAGTATTTAAACTGATGTACCCGACGAATTTGGACATCATTAATTTTTATCGTGGTACATTTTCTGGACATTTCCTGCCAACAGCCTCAAAAACCATGAGTTCAGACTTAATCACATTATATAGCAACCCATGGCTGGCAGCATTGCTCTCACAGATTTTGACAAGTTTTCTGAGTGCACTGATCGAGGGAGCCAGCAGCACCATGTCATCCGCGTAGCTAATGTTGTTAAAACAAACCCCATCGACAAAACAGCCCACACGTGCACTGCTGAGTTCCTCGATCAATGCACTCAGATACAAGTTAAAAAGATTTGGGGATGTTAAGCCCCCCTGCCTGACGCCACACTCCAACCTGTACGGCAGGGAACAGTCATTCCCCCACCTCACAACGTTAGTTTGGTTGCCATACCAGTACCTAAAAACGTTCAGTAGCTCATTGGGTATCCCTGTTTCCTTTAATTTATTCCAGAGAATGTTGTATGAGACCAGGTCGAAGGCCTTGGAGAGATCCAGGAACGCTGCATAAACTGGTGTACTCCTGTCAGCGTAGTACCTGACAGTGTGCTTAAGGCACGCAATTGCACTTTCGGTGGATAAGCCAGGCCGGAAACCAAATTGCGCATCGTGCAAAGATAAATATTTCACTAGTTGTACGTTAAGCACACTATCAAGCACCTTAGCGACGATCGTTGCCAGAGAAATAGGCCTGTAATTCGACCGATCTGAAGAGTCTCCTGTTTTGTTTTTAATCACTGGCACGACAACCGTCCTCATCATACTGTCAGGTAAGTGAGAGTGTGCGATACACAGATTAAATAGTAAGGCTAATACTCTAGGCAAGTGGCAACCCGCATGCTGCAGGTGCTCGATACTGAGTCCGTCGTGACCTGGGGATTTCCCTCTTTTCATATTTTTAAGAGCTAACTTAACGTCTTTCGCTGTGATAAGAGTGGAAACGGGTCCCGTTTGGGTCTCAGCATCGACCCCCCGCTGCGCTGGTCCCAGCGGTGATCGAACCATGAAGTGGTCTTTGAACACCTCAGCTATGAGTTGCGGTTCAGTAACGCCATCAACGCTCACGGGAAGGCTCTGGGCCGCGCTCATCTTATTGGTACACTT
The DNA here is from genome assembly GCA_950371165.1 of Lacanobia oleracea. NCBI lineage: Eukaryota > Metazoa > Arthropoda > Insecta > Lepidoptera > Noctuidae > Lacanobia > Lacanobia oleracea. Next base: position 10,007,296 of record OX493408.1, on the reverse strand, counting down.
CCAGAAATTGCGAAAATCGGAATTTGCGTGATGTGTGGCCAAAATGTCCATTTTAATGGAATCTTGGTGATTCTGACACCACTTCAGCTTCCCTTTAAAAACTTTCCGCGCCTCTATCATATGATCGTACACAGTACCCGATGACGGTCGTCCGTGCCAGTCCCATATAGTGAACTTAGCCCGCGCCTCCCCGTGCGCCACTCGGACATGCCTGTTCCACCCTGCTACACACTTGCGATACCTAGGCTTTTTCCGGTGTGTGGAACTAGCTGCCAAGCTTAGACAGTTTACTATATTACTGTACAATTCATCAATTATCACCCTATGGCTGGTGTCAGTGCAACATTTCCCACTACAAGATTCCATTTGTGCTGGAAAGTCTATCTCGCGTAAGTAATTTCCACACAGCTTGGAAAACTGCCCTATTTGCTCGGGCGACCTTTCCCCCCACTTGACACCGTCAGATACTTGTGCACACTGCTTACCAAGTTTTTGCTTCACTAAATCAAAATTACACTTGATTAAAAGTGGAAAATGGTCGGACCAATATATGTCATGGTTAACGTGTACACAAGTAACGAGCGGTAAGGCTGCTTCAGTCACTATACAATGGTCCAGCCATCTTCGACTTCCGTTTGCCTCACTTATAAATGTATAGCTGTCCGAACTCATTTTTTTTACATCTACACATATCCATTTTTGATCACAACAAAAGCTCTGTAACTCGGTAAAAAATAATGTGCCAGGGTGGGCATTAAAATCCCCCAGGACAATCACCGATTCCACACCACTCTCCTCTATTACTGCACTTATAGTTCCTAAACAGTCCGAAAATTCCGTTAAATTGTTCGCATTGTCTACAGGTAGGTACACACTAAATATCAACACGCTACGGTCACACAACGATATTCTTATTGCCGCGATACGTGGATTACCGCACGGTATTACGCACACACAACTGAACATACTTTTTCTCCACATTAACGCAACACCACCGTAAGGCCGACCCACTAGCATTCCCGCCGACGTGTCTACTGCGGACGTACCAGTGCTTCCAAACTCCTCATCTACTCGTGTCAAACAAGACAGGTCATGTGGCAGCAGCCACGTCTCCTGAAGAGCGAGTATATCCACTTCCTTGCATAGGGATCGAATTCCCTCCGTTGACCTTTTAAGTGATTTACAATTAAAAGAAGCAAGGACGGCGTTATGCAAAATAGCATCATTTGTCATTCCCATTAAGTTGAGTTTTTATTAACTGCCTCAGCTCGTCGTGGATCGTCCACATTGTTCTTAATATGGACAAATCGACGGTAAATAACACCTTTAGGCCAAAAGCGGTCGTCCAGGAACATCTTCAGTTTGTGTTTTGGCACAAACAATTTGTACGCATTATGTTTGTCATTCCTAATCTTTAGTTTTATAACCGTAATGTTTTCCTGTGACTTTCTACATAAATAATCAGTAATATGTTGTTCGCTAGTGTCTTTATGAATGTTGGTTATAAAAAGTGGAATTTTACTACTCGTAGCCGCTTTAAAATTTATTTCGGGACTATCAGAGCCACGCCCCATCCTACCTACAGGTTTATTTTGCCTCTTTAATGCCTTTCTATTTACCACTGTAGTCCATTTGTCAACTTGCATACCATGATTTTCTATTGGTTTTGTTTGAATAACACAGTCCACGCTATTGTTTACGTTTACCGTAGTTCTACGCCATGACGGTGACTCATCGCCTCTGCCGGCACAAACAGCTGACCACCTCGGAGTGCTATCAATTGCGGGCGAAACCGGTTTTTGTATCGCGCGCATAGATAAACAACTTTGCTCGGTTTTTTCGTAAGTGGGTACCTCTGTACCATCGGAGGGATTTTTACTTATTTGAACATGTTTACTGTTGGTTTCCTTATTTTGGAGATTTATATCGCAATCAGGATTTTGTACAAAACCCATAGGGCCACTATCACACTCAAAACTGTTCATCAAACCAGCCCCTCGTTTTTTTGCAACTTTACTATTTGAATATTTATCGTTGCTTAATGGTAACTTATTTCGATCATCAATTTTCGATTCAACCTGAGCTACCTGTTCCTTTGTCACATAGCTATCTTTTATAAGCCTCACCTCATTTTGTAATACTAAGATATCTTTCAACAATTTCGTTGCATCTAGGTGATCAAAGCTAATCGGTGGCAGTTTAAAAAGATCTCTAGCCACAAAAATTGGTGTATTATCTGGTTCAACGCTTTTAAACAATTGAATAATATCTTCAATATCTCGCTGGGACTTACCCTCGCGCCTCCTAGTTTTCTTTTGGGAAGACAGGGACACAGCGTCAAACAGCATTGTTTTTGCATCTTCGATTTCAACACTCGTAAAAGCCGTTACACAAACACGCACAAGACTTTCCTCGTCCATCACCTGGATCTTATTTTGGATGTATGCAAGTAGTTCACTGATTATTATGTTACAACGGTTGCACTTAACAACACTCGACATCGTTTATATTTTATTTATTACACTCGTTTGCGCTAGACATGCGTCAGCGTTGCCGCCATGTTCCAAACTGTATAAGTACGTAAGTATGATCGATGGTGTGTATTAAAATTGATACGCGAGTCATCATCATCATCTGCCTAGCCTTTTCCCAACTATATTGGGGTCGGCTTCCAGTCTAGCCGGATTTAGCTGAATACCAGTATTTTACGCGGAGCGGCTGCCTACCAGACCTCCACAACCCATTAACTGGGTAACACGGTACTTCATGGCAAGACTGGAGTCAGATTTACTGGCTTCTGACTATCCGTAACGACTGCCAAAGATCTACAAATGGCAGCCGGGACCAACGGCTTAACGTGCTTTCCGAGGCACGGAGGAAACTCGGTATGTTAAGATGGTCACCCATCCACAGACCAACCTTGGCAAGCGTAGCTTAACCTTGAAGATCGACCCGTGCGGCTGTTATTATCTAGCCACGAGCTCGAGAAATTGATACGCGAGTGTTCGTGAAAAAAATTAGTTAATTTGATGTATCCTGCATAATTAGACCTACTATTATCTTGCTGACTATCACACAGGAGGGGTAATTTTAAATTAATTTTCAGTATATTCCCCTAACCCTTCCACAAGGTAGACTGATGACCGGGTGAAGGTCGCGGGTAGCCGATTGATGCGAGACGCACAAGACCGGTTATTGTGGTGACACTTAGGGGAGGCCTAAGTCCAGCAGTGGACGTCTTTCGGCTGATATGATGATGATGACATAGGTACGACGTAGATATTGATGACGTAGGTATTTCCGAAACTGAAGGTACTAATAGAAGGTAGGTAATAAGTACCATTACTGGACTTACTTCACAATGGAATACTTCACAGGATTTCATTTTCAACAAAAAATGCCCAGAATTTCCTCACTATGTTTATATGTTTGGGGATGTCTATAGTTTAAGCGGATTCAGCTAGTTCTGTCCAGTATTTTACATGGAGCGACTGCCTGCCTTCCGCCGCAACCCAGTAACTGGGGTTACCCAGTTACTGGGGTGGGCAGCCCTTGTCAAGACTGGTCAGATTTTTTAACTTCTGAGTATCCGAAACGACCGTGAAAGGTCTATTAACGAAATCCATGTTTTTTTTTAAATCTGCATTCCTCTTTTCAGATTTCGATTTTGTTTCTCCATTGTAAAAGTGGTTTATAATGTTACAACCACACTACCGTAATATGGTAATAATTACGGCCATAATTGATGTTGTTTCAGTTGGTTTTGTTTCAATTATGGCCTTATTAACTGCCATACTAACTGCTGCCCACGACTTCGTTCGCGACTTACACGCGAAAGCCAAAAAAAGAGCAAAAGATAAATAATGTGGCTTTGTAAGATCGCTAGGATAAGATATGCAAACAGTCAATATCTAACATTGCTTGAGCTCTCTTAGAATTCGGAAGACTGTTATTCAAGGCACTGGTCAAAATCTCTCTCTGGTGAATCTCTTCAGTTAAAAATGCCGTCCTGCCCTAGTTGCCATATTATGGTAGTGCAGCCGTAGCATAAGCCATAATTTTGCACCCAGTAAAATTGCCAATGAATTAAAAACCAACCTCTTTTTAAAATTTTTCAAGGTAATAAATTTTCAAAATAAAAGTTTCACAATGTTTTTTTCAATTTACTCACAGAATAACAGAATAGCACGAATAACTATTAAATACCGCCACATTTTGTACTGTTCCTAAATCAAACCTTGAAATTGCTGGTGCACCATATTGCAACGACCTTTTTGTTACAACACAAATAAACATAAATAAATATTTTACAAATCCCATATTAATAGCCGCACACTACCAACGGCAGGCTAGTTAAAATTCCATTACGCTCTGCTTTTGTTTTCTAAATAATTTTCCAAACTATCTGTAGTTTGTATTCGGCCATAGAGTACGGAATCCCTGACAGCATCTAGAGGCGGCAGTTTTTATAAAATTCCCGGGGCATAAAATGCGTTGAGCACATTTCGTCATTCAAAGCTGCCAGCGGCGCCAATTAATGAGAGATTCGCAATATAACCCACTTAATGAAGTGTGTGGTTTACAGTTTCATTTATCATTTGGGCCTAGTAATGGCTTTCAAAAAGTCTCGATGTGGGGGATTTATAAAGACATGTTCCACAGAACTGTATACCAACTGAAATAAAATAAAAATAAAGGAAAAAAAACATTTTTAATACAAGCTTTTATTACAAGTTTATAAAAAAAATAAAAGCGCGTTTCATGTTAACGGCAAGAGAAATAAAAAAGGTGAAACGCACTTTTTTATGGGATAAATGTACTTATTATAAAATGGTATATTTATAATCTGAATTATATAATTTTTAACTTTTTAGTTCTTTTTATAAACAAGTAATAAAAGCTTGTATTAAAAATTATTTTTTCTTTCCTTTATTTTTAAATTTTTAGTCATTATGATTCGGTTTTTTTTTTATACTATGCAAAGATAAAAGAACATAAAAATTTAAAGAACTATCTATTTGATTAGTAGAACTTGTAATTAATAGTATAATCATTTTCGTTATGTAATTACTGGTTATTTGTGACGTTTTCCATCCTATCCATTTCGTTTAATGCATCAACATTGCATGGTTTTTCGAAGTCAACTTGGAGCAGTCTAATTCTCCGATTTGAACACCTGCTAAAGTCCTAACTCGACTTAAAGCCACGTAAGCTTGACCTGCAGCATACGACTTGGAGCCAAGGTAAATAACTGCGTGTTCTACAGTAGTTCCTTGTATTTTGTGCACAGTAGAAGCCCGAGACAATTTTTCTTTCAGCAGTGCCCTGTTAACATTTAGCAGAAAAAACCCTGGTTACCATTTAGGACCAAAGTACTCATCAAGACTAATCAAACGAGCCCAAACTCGATGAGATTGTGTCGTTTTATTACGATCTTCCTACAGCCACCATCCAGCACCATCACCAGACCCTGGATACTAGCTAGAGATAAAGTACTCAGCAAGACGAATCAAACGAACACCAAACTAGCCACTTTAAAAGACAAAGTACTCGTCAAGACAAATCAAAGGATTCTAAACTCAATGGGGTTGCTTCGTTTCATTACAGAGTTCCTATGGCCACCTTCCAGCACTACCACCAGACCCTAAATACCAGCTAGAGATAAATTACTTGTCAAGAAAAATCAAACAAGTCCAGACTCGATGGCATTGAGTCGTTTTATTACGAACTTGCTAAAGCCTTTTTCCAACTCCATCATCAGACCCTAAATACTAGCTAGAGATAAAATACTCATCAAGACTAATCAAACGAGCCCAAACTCGATGGGATTGTTTTGTTTTATTACAAAGTTCCTATGGCCACCTTCCAGCACTATCATAAGACCCTGGATACCACCTAAAGACAAATTACTCGTCAAGACAAATCAAACGAGTTCAAACTCAATGGTGTTACTTTGTTTCATTACGGAGTTCCTATAGCCACCTTCCAGCTCCATCATCAGATCAGCTCCATGTCATAATAATATTGCATTGTCACGCGTTATACATATGCTTACAAAATTCCAGCTCAATCGGCAACCGGGAAGTGTGTCAAATTTAACTTGCAAGATTTTGTTACACACAGACAACGGGACAGGTGAAACTAAATAAAAGCTTGTAAAATAGAATCGTTCGGAGAGGAGGGACTTTCCTGCAAAAGGAATAAAATACACTCAGTATTTTACGTGGACATCTTCGCTAGTCGATCTAGCCCATCCCTAGCTGTTTTCCCCCAGCGGCGCCCTAAGCCGAGGTTCGTACCCCACAGGAGGTGCCTCCTGTGGGGTACGGACCTCGGCTTAGGGCGCCTTATCTTGTACTCACTTGGATTGTAAGTTTGGAGGCTTTAATTTTTATATTATGGCTTCACAGGCAAGCCTGGTTAAGCACACAAAACCTCATATGTTAAAATTGTTAAGGGCATATAGCGGCCTGCGCATACAATATAATAAAAAAAAAAAAAAAAAACTTTATTGATACATAAAAACCTTTGTTACATTTCCTCAGATGGTTAAAAGTTAATATCTAGTCTTACATCTAGGAGGGTATGAAATAGGTCAGATTTACAAAACAGTTGCTAAAGGTGACATACATTTAGTGATAACCCTGCCTCCTAAACTAGGTATAACCTGTGACTTAGGAGTCAGTGTTCTGCTTATTACTAGTGCACAATAATAATATGAGTTGTTTCAGAGGTTACCTATTTCTTTTGTGTGTGGGTACGTGAGTATGTGCGTTTGTGGGTGCGTGCGTGGGTGTATGTGTGTGTGTGGGTGTGTGTGTATGTGTGTGTGTGTGTGTGTGTGTGTGTGTGTGTGTGTATGGGTGTGTGTGTGTGTGTGTGTGTGTGTGTGTGTGTGTGTGGGTGTGTGTGTGTGTAGGCGTTTGTGTGAGTATATATGTGTGTCATATTTTTGCTTGTAAAAGGGTGTGCATGAGCTCTTGTAGGCTTAAGTTTGACGGGTCAATAGGTTTTCCGTATTAAGATAGTCTTGTTCCAGCAGCCATTGGGTGAGTTTACATTTAACTTCGTGCTTATTAAGTTTGTCTAGTTTTAGGTTTTGGTTTACTCTTCTGTATATTATGGAACCAATTACATAGAGTTGATGGCGGGCAAAAGCAGTCTTATGAGATATGGTTGGGCACGCAGTTTTAGTTTTACGTTGAGAAGGATCCGGTGGAGGAATCTGTCTATGCATTATGAGGGTGGCTTTGAGCACAAAGAGCTGCCGCACGGTGAGTACTTTACACTCCATAT